>BSBK01002725.1:1085000-1086225 GCA_027943335.1 Chamaecyparis obtusa | reverse complement strand
ACTTTACATTCAAATCTATTATGTTGTCCAAGGGGCAATATTGTAACAACATTATCAATAACCATAAAAATTATGTATAAAAAAACCAAATTCGAAGCCATGTAGAGAGGTGTCATGACATAGGGGAGAAGATAAGAAAAAAGGAACATTGGATAAGAAAAAAGAAAGGCAACAACTTCCAATAATGAAGAGGGGTTTGAAATGTTTAAAAAGGAACAATGATTAACCATATAAGTGGCAAAAAAATGTCTAAGAGTGTAAATAGTAAGAAAGAAAAAATGCCATGCATGGTGTAGGAAAATCATTCTCATAGGTGTTGGTCTACGGTCATTAAATTCAGTGACCCAACTCTTAGAAAGTGAGGCAGTTAAAAGGAGAAAGAACATTAAATAAATAGTCCATGATGTTTTAAAAAAATCTAGTGTTTCCAGAGAAGAAAGCCTTCCCATGCAAACAATGATCCAAGGCTCAAGCAAACAAAGAATAATTCTAGTGCAAAAAAATATCTCCCAAACATGGAGAAGAATGTACTATTTTTTTTCAAAGGGAACAGAACAGTCAGTAAAATGAAGTCATGTTAAGTTTGATCATTCAACAAAAACATTCATAATGAGCCTTAAAGTCAGTAATTTCAAAAAGGAGAATTCTTGAGATTTCGTTAAAATAAGCAATGCTTCAGCCAAAAGATAGTGCAATTAAAAAATAGGAAAACCAGCCAAGAAAAGACAATAAAGAATGCCTTGCATGGAGATAGAAATCGCAACAATTACTAACATGAAGAATATAGATTTTAACTCTATGACATATTGAATATAAATAAGAATGAAAGATTGATAACAAGTTTGAGAGAATTTAATAATATGAAAGATTGGTCGCCTACTTCAAACATGGAATGAATCTGAGAAAGATGAAAACCGTAGATCGAAATCTTCAGCACAAAAAAATAAACTTAACACTCACTAGCTTTATTGTCAAGGTAATAAAAAATAAGAAAGAATGCTTTCTTCTATCAAAATTCTTCTTCAAACCTAAAACCTAAAATCTAAAAATAATGTAACTTCATTCAACTCTTATAATGAAAAATAAAAAAATAAGGGTTTTTAGAAAAAGAATATCTAAAAATCAAAATCGGTTTCAAAATAGAAAAATTCAAGAAGATTTTTTTAAAAAAATGATAGGTTTCCCAAGTCATTAATAAAATCAAATAAAGTATTATTTGATATTT